>JANUHK010000543.1:0-10519 GCA_026319125.1 Colletotrichum noveboracense | reverse complement strand
TGCACCTAGGTGATCACTCAGAAGTGGACAAACAGCACTGTTCAGAACTTGTATATAGTATGACCTGAGCCCGGCTCAAGGTCAGACTTCCATAGCTCTTCAGCAATCAACTTTGTAAACATCTTCGGATACTTTCAGCTTACCTTCACTGCGAATTACTTATTGAGTCTAAGACTGATCACCTTAGCCTCTGAAGACTTGATCTACTACAGCCTACGGCCTACGACCCAGACCACGACCCCAGTGTACTGTTATAACGTGTCAATCCCCAACTTCTGTTAGCAGACTCTACTGTCGGATAGCTGACCGTAACAGCCCTCAGTTGGGAAGCGCTGGGCTTCGAACTTCGTCAAGCGACAACCACAGCTCCGGACGCGCTTTTTTCGCAAGTACGACTACAAGAGGGCCTAATGCGAAGACCCAGACGCAATAAACGCGTGGTTTCATCTTATGGCGAACATAATCGCAAAATACAGCATTATGGACTCCAACATCTACAACTTTGACGAAACTAGGTTTATAATAGGCCAGATTGCATCCGGGATGGTCGTCATAAGTGCTGAAAAGCATTCAAACACGAAAATAATGCAGCCTAGCGATCGTGAATAGGTCACAGTCATTCAGGCTATCAGTTCGTCAGGCTACAGCGTTCCGCTATATATCATCATTACAGGGCAATATCACCTCTCCACCTAGTATACTGAAACTAATCTCCTATGCAATTAGGTTATTACAACGTCTAAAAACAGATAGATAACAAATAAAAGAGGCCTAAATTAGCTCCAACACTTTGAGCAGCATATAAAACTGCGTGCAAGTAGCAGTTATCGCCTCCTTATTGTGGATAGGCATGAAAGTCACTATGCAGCTGACTTCAAGATATATTGCAAGGAAAATAATATTATTATACTCTGTATGCTAGCTCATTCGTCTTATTTACTTCAGCCTTTAGATGTTAGGTGTTTTAGGCCACTAAAAAAGGCGTATAGTTAACAGATTAAGGATAAAATGCGCTAGGGTAATACCTATATCACAAAAGAAGACTTCTTCCCTACGTTTCATAAGGCTTTCACGCAAGCCCTCATAGTTAAAAATATCCAGGGAGGTTTCAGAGGGGCTAAGCTTATCCCTCTAAGTGCAGAAAGTATACTTTTAAAGCTTAACATAAAGCTACACACTCTAACACCTCTAGGGTCTCTCCTAATAACACCCCCTACGTGGACTTCTCAGACGCTAAACAACCTAATAGAGACATCTTCTCAGTCTAAACTTATTAAGAATTAAATCTCCCGCTATCAAAATAGCTCACTAACTTCAATTATTAAAGCTGTAGAGCATTTATCAAAGGGGGCGCGCAGATTCATGCACAAGATTGCCTTATTGAGGTCTGAGGTCCAGATACTTCAGGAAGAGAATAACCTACTTAGCCGACATAGGAGGACTAAAAAAACACGTCTTAGACAAGGAGGAAGTCTTACTATAGCTGAGGCAGAGGATATTCAGTCGCAGAGAGAGGCGACAACTCAGATTGAGGAGGAAACGCGTCGGAGTAGTGGTCGTCGGCCAAGGACTGAGACGGGCCAACGGCGATGTGGCGTCTGTGGGAACACTGGTCATAATGCGCGAATATGTTAATTTGTTGAAGAAACGTCTAATGAAGAGGTTTCTGAGTAGTTTAAATTGATTAATAGTTTTTTTGGTTGTTTAGTGATTATATTTATAATGTGGTTGTGGTTGGGTGTTCAGCTCGCTTGTCTGTTCGGCTCGCTTATTATGTACGTTAATAACTTTACTTAGTTTATTAGAGAAAAGAAGAACAATATCTATAAATTTTACAGTAAATACTTTTTTCTTTAAAACTATAATACATTTAAAGAAATATTATTTTTCTATTATCAACTAGTTATAATAATCTTTTTTTTTTTTTAAATATTTAATAAACTTAAAGATGTTACTAAAGTATTTAAAACTAATAAAATAACTAATAATTAGTATTATAAAGTAAATTAATTAAACTATCTAAAATAAAAGAGCTTATTAGTAGAACTTAATGTAGTACTATAGTTTGATAAAGTAGTAGTTAATAAAAGTAGTTAGATATATAGGGGGTAGTTAGAGTAAGGGGGACCTCTTATATATCCCTAGTCATACAAAAATTCACAAAAGAATTCTTCACAAAATGGCAGTGGAAAGTTCACCGAAGTCTATGAAGACATCATGCGTGAAGTCATTGGGGCGGGTTCCCGTGACATGGAGTTCTGCTTCGTTACCGAGACCGGGGCATTGGCTCATTACCTGCTGAAGGATCACCTCGAAGAGCTTCGCCGCCATGGACACCGCGGTGAACATAGTGCCTTTTTGTTCCTTGACTTTGGCGGTCATAATATGGTAAGCTGCATGCCCCATCTAGCATATCGCCAACCACGTTGAGCCTGAGACTTACTTCGAGTTACAAGAACGGCTGCATTTTCAATGTTGTCTATGGCGAAGATCATGAAGCAAGCTTCTACAGGGTTGGCGAGGCTTTCGGTGAGCTCCCGGCCCACATTCAAGCAGCTTGCAAGGATTAACCAAGTCTAGGCGCGGGAGGTGGAAGCGAGCAGTGGTCTTACGACGTCAGCGAGTTATGCATCGAGCGGACCGAAGGTCTAACGGGTCGGCGCATGACAGCCGAGAAGAAGCAAGAGCTTGTCGACAAGTTCGACAGGTTCAAGGATAGTCTGGGCCCTGGTTTTGACGACGAAAAGCCTTTTGAATTTGAAGGAACGATCATTTCGCCCGAGGAGATAAGACACCTTTTCGAGAAGGCGCACGACAAGATCCTCAAGCTGGCAAAACGTCACATCGCAACTCTCTCCAAGTTCAAGATAACCGACAACACCGTGGTCGTTGCTGGTGGAACAGCAAAGCATGCCGGCATCAAGCAACGCCTCCGAGAGATGTGTTTGAAGAAAGGGGTGTCAGAGCCAGTATTTGTCAACGTTGATCTCTGCGTGCGTTACGAGTAAGTATCACATGAGGTTTTAAAGTCCATGGACTTGGTCAGCGCTGATGTGGTTCAAAGCTCAGTCAAAATAGCTAAAGGGGCTGCCTATTCGGCCTCGACAAAGATCAGCATTGACGATTTCTTGCAACAGGGTGCTGCGTTTGGGATACAGCGGAAGGCTGTAGGGACCGGACCAGGCTCTGGCAAGAACAAATACTGGGAAGACACTGCAGAGGTGCTTTTCAGCAAGGTATACACAGCTATCCTTGCCCTCCACTATGTGTCGTCTAACCCTCTTTCAGGACAAGAAGGATGCTCTCGACCTTAACTTTGCGACCGGCTGCGACGAGTTCAAGATCATCTGCGACCCATTCTTTGGGCGCACTGGCTCATCTCGACTGTTTTATGACAGATGCTACGACGTCTTGTACATTGGCAAGCTGAAGAGGGGTGGCTCTAGAATTACAATGTCCTTGGAGAAGAGAGACGGCAAAGACTTTGCTGTACTCGAATCTGAGTGGGCGCACGTCAGAACTAAGGGCATGAAGGAGTGGGTTAGCCCAGGCTTCACATCCCGCCCACTACCTCTGAGCTTTGACTGTGGGCCCAGCTGCTTCTTTCTTGATGATGAGGAGCTCGACTTCGAACGCCTCTTGGCGGGAGGCACCAAGGTCGGCATAGCCGCTAGAACGCGTGCCAGCTTGGCGCGGCAAGATGGCAGCATAAAAACATCACCTCGTTCAACCCCAAATGTGGAGGGCTCTCAGCATATGGCACCTATCGACGACAGAGTCTTGAGTTCAGCAGAGACACGTAACATGGGCGATGATTCTGCCGCACCCAACCTGTCGCAACAAAATACTCGGCCGGAGTACTCAGCTGCCTCTTTCGAGTTACATCATGCCCGGCAGTCTCCTAATGGTTCGGCGACCCCACAGCCAGCACCAGTGGCTAAAATGGTGATTGATACTCAGAGCGACAGTCCGTATCAACAGGAAGTGACCACCTCACAACCGGCACCGGTGGCTCAAATGATGTTCGATGCCCAGGGCAACACTCCCCGTGTCAGCGGGAACACAGAGCATCAAGGCCAGTTGTCACAGCCTTCCCTGAGCCCACCGGCGAAGCGACCCTCTTCGGAGCCAGGCGTGATCCTCCGTTCTGGTCGACAGTTTACGAGTGCAAGAGATGCTAAGAGGCAGAGAAGGTATGAACAAGACAAGCAGAGAGGCGTCTCTGACACGGAATCCTCTGATGCAGAATCCTCCGGGGCGGAATCTTCCGACTATTATTCTGCAACTTCGGACGAGGAGTACTATGCTTGAGTTTCACAACATGTAGAGAGAATAGCATGGAACCTGGAAGGTTAAATCATTTCGTCATTTGCAGACCTAGGGTCGTTAAAAGCACGCGAAGCAGACTGAAAACATTTTACTATTCCTTAGACAGTAATACTTGATTTGGGCTGTGATTAAAACCCACCTTAGGCAATGCAGCACGGGGCTAAAACCTCTCCTACATCTGGTATTGGCATTTGGGTCTTGACTTACTCTAGGCTCAGCTAAACTATGCAGATGATTAGCAAGCATGTTTGCTGACACCGCAGCCTGCAGTGTCGCTATGGCCTGAACACAAAGAAACATTGTCCTTCAAATGATAGTTAATACCAAATATGGTATGACACATATCCCTAGACTTTATCATCTTCAACTATCAAAACACAGTCCACATGATAACCTATTTGAAAAGAGATAGTTACTGCTGATCTTTGCGTTTTACGGTAGAAAGTCTCGTAGATTCGCAACAAGCTTGCAATACCTTACCTTGTCAGCTTTTGCAGAAGAAGACGTAATATTCCGCGGTGTGTCTATTTGTTTTGTTTATTACCTCGCACTGATTGTCTTTGGTTGAATTTCTGGATTGTGGCGCCCACCTGCGGATGCAAGCCGACTAACGCGTATGATTTGCTATCAGTTCTCCTTTTTGGCTTTAAAGAAAGCCACAATTCATACATTATGTTAGCATGGAATCTCTGGAGTGAAACTTGAAGAAAAGCGCCATGTACTAATATACTGATGAGTGTTTCCGAGGTCAACGTTGTCGCTAGAATATGTTTTCGTTCCCACGTACGAGATGAGTAGTTTGGTGGCCAGATCATACTTTGGGAATCGTTTACCCTGGAGAGAGCCTGGGCATGACGTGCTAAAGGGATGGCCTGGAACTTTCGCTTCTATCAAATACTCCTGGGTGATAGGAGGCTGAAAGACATGGGCACGAGACGCTCTATCTTTGCTTCATTGGTTCCCCTCCACTGCCTTCAAGTTGAGCTGAGGGGTGTCGGTACACAGGCGTGACAAGGACGATGTCACGGCTGATAACAAGGATCAGAGGAAGTGCTCACGAACCCCAGGCTGACCGCCACTTTTGAAGCGTCATGTACCATTTGGCTTGTTAACGCCTGTTAGTGGAGTTGACCTTGCTTCGTCCTCCCCTCTTAGACCTACATGTAGGCATTATCATACTCGATGACGTATTCTGCACCGTTCAATCAATTCGGCTAAGAGCTGAACAGAAGAAGTACACACTTAGTCCTATCGATGGGTGCTTGTAGCATGGAAAGAATGTTTACACTGGAAATCCAGAAGCGGGGAAGTCATTCTGACAGAGTGCGAAAGCACCGTTCCTTGTCCCGAAAGTTGAGTGCGCAGTGGTTCTACCCTAGTCGTGCTGTGCCTTAGACATGCTTTTGGGGGCTAGCGGTTGGCTGCGGTTAGGCCGTTGGCGGCGTTTCCCCTTGGTTTATTTACAGGCGTTCCAACATGGTTGCCATCCAATAGTTACATTTCAGGATTTGACACTGTGTTGAGATCTGATGCAAAGTACCTGAGACTTCGGTCGAAAATTTGTATGGCGTTGGGTTTCTCTGTCCTGCCTTGGTCGTCTAGGCCACATAACAACGCTGTCCTCCCCCCTTCAACTGCCTTATCATACCAGCTTCGGCCACACTTTCTCAGTATATCTTAATGCTGCGTATTTCTATCATGATGACATTGTGAGATCTGATTCATCGGCTCCAAGGACAATTTCTTTTCGAACACCCTCATCATCACGGCGCACATCACTAGCGGGCATACCCCCCCCACCCCACTCATGAAAGACAGTAGACTTTTTTCACAATGAACAGAAATTCCGGCATAGACGATACGTATGTGAAACAACAACCTTGGTGTTTGGGTCGAGACAGCCTTCCCTTTGAGCTACAGTTCCGTTTGCTAACGGTTTGGTTTTGCCAAGCTTCCTTGGCTTGGATTTAGGTAGCACAAGCACACGAGCTTTCCTCTGGTGTCCAAAAAGGAAGGTTAAAATCGACGTACCAAACATGAAGTCAGTAATCAGAACGAGAAAAAAGTATGGAGAAGGCGAATTTTCATCGGCAGGATATCCATTTGGGCCAGACCAACGAGTATATTTTGGCGAACGAGGTAACAAGAACCGCCAAGAGATCTCCTTGAAATACGTCTTTTACGTGTTAGTGCCCGAGGTAGACCATGGAGAAGACAAGTTCTTCGAGCAGTACGCCCTGGTCAGCCCGTTAAGGGAGAGACAGCATAACCCTGCTTTTCGTCAAAAGCTTCGACGGGGCCTTGTGGACTTGTTTTCCGCAGTTCGAATTATGGTCCAAGAACAATGCAAAGCCCGTGGTTTACGAGTCACATCAATCGGCCTGTCGGTCCCATCGCAGTGGACCATGGAGTTTGAAGACGTCTATCGCGACATCGTAGCCGAGGTCTTCAATGAAGTGACGAGCCCGAACGAACAACTCTCGTTCCATACCGAGACCGAAGCCTTGGCCCACTTCCTCTTGCAGCACCATCTGGAGCAGCTTCTTGGCCAAGAAATTCTTTTTGCGATCCAAAGAAACAAAATCGCTTACAAGGTGCTTTTGTTTCTCGATTTTGGTGGACATAACATGGTAAGTTTCATCCTGCACCCAAAATGCACTCGTAATCAAGACATCGGAAGTCTCATTACCGGGATTAGAATGGATGCATTTTTAATGTTACCTACGCCGGAAGCGGGATGGCAAGCTTCTACAGTATTTCCGAAGCCTTCGGCAAGTAACATCTCACCCCATACTATACGCCATATCTGACCGTCTTCAACGCAGGCGCTGGGGGTGGTAGTGAACACTGGGCTTACTACATGGGTGAGCTGTTTGAGCGCAAACTCGGGGAGGCCCCCGACTGTGAATCATCCACTGAAACGAAGAGAGAGTGGATTGAATGGTTCCACGAGGTTAAGGACCAACTTGGGCCTATTCAACCACATGAGTTGCTGGATCTTCGTGCAGAACTTGACGATGCTAAGGCTAAGTTTGAGCTATGCCATGAGGAGATAAACGAATGTTTCGAACGAGGGATGGGAGGAGTTCTCAAAGAGGCAGGGACGCGAATCAATGCCCTTGGATTAATCAAGAACACAAAACCGATTGTCATCGTATCGGGCGGGACATCCAAGCACAAGGCTGTGGAAAGGCGGGTCAACGGGTTTTGTAAGAGGAATGGCATCGATGAGCCCACGTACGTCTGGGACGCGAAGAAGAAGCGTTTGGGCGAATTTATGTAAGTGAAGCCGTCCTATTCCCTGCCTCCCAACTACGTGCTGATGTTTGGAAGCTCCGGTAATATTGCAACAGGCGTCGCGTATGCAGCTTCCAATCGCCTCACCATCGATGAATTCGTTCAGCGAGGTGCAGGATTTGGTTTGCAACGGAAGCAGAACTCAACTCGGGGGAAGATAAAGTCAGATGACAGCTCATGGGAAAACGTCGCTCCACCCATATTCAGCCTCGTGAGTGTTTCTGATTTAGCCATTCTGATTCGTGTGGATTTCATTGACCTTCATCCAAGACCAGCCAAGACCCTCTCGAATTTCTCGCTACCGCCAATGACGAGTTTCGAATCATCTGCGATCCATTTTTCGACATACAAGGTGTTAAAAAGACGGCGGAAATGAAATTCGATCGATGCTACGACATCATTTACTTGGGGAAACCGAAGAATGGAGTGTGGTGGTTTGAGATGTTTCTCAGAACCCACAATGGCCAAGTCGTCACAGTTCTTAAAACAAGACGGCAGTGGTTCTCGGGGGAAACTTACGAGGACGGACGGCAGTGGCGAAAAGGTCCTAAAGATCTTGATGCGCCCGGAGGAGACAAGAAGACATGTGTCATCCTTCCGCTTTACTTTGACGGTGGTAAGAATTGCTTCCTAATGCACGAGAGCTTCGACGTCGCTTCATTGAACTTAGGGCCAGACATCAAGCCTGCAAAAACGTCAAAGAAAGATCTGGACAAGGTGGCTGGCGCCAACACCAATGAAGGGACACGTCGCTCCGCTAGGCAAGCCGAGAAATTCGAACAGACAGCTACGGTGCAGGCGAACAGGACCAATGACCGTATCGACCCTATCAGACTGCAAGGCTCGCCAGCATCTGATCCACAAGATTGTAACCTTATGGAGTATCGACAAATTCCAACCTGCGGCTCTCGATTCGTTCTCCGGGAAGGTCCTCCTGCTCCAGAAGCTGTAATGGCCCCAACGCATGCCCCTAGCCCTATGCCGACATCTATGCCGACACCGCCATTGGCTCAATGCGAATTTGACAACCAGGACATTCGACGCCAAAAGGTCATCCACCAGTCGTCAAAACACCGGCGGGTAGTCTCAGATGAGGCATCCGACCGGACTCAAACAGTCAACAACCCGACATCTAAACGGGCCAGGTCAGGGACAGGAAGAATACGGTACAACGGGGTTTCTGACGGCTCAGAGGATGACGACAGTGATTGAAATTATGTTTATTTGACGTTTCATTACGCGTTTGGTGTGGATTTTGAAGAAAACCAAGAATAAAAGAAGAGCCTCACAAGAACCGTTCTGTAGGAAACTACGGACCAATCTTTACGCAATTCAATCTCAATCTCTGGACTTCCATGGCTTTACTACTTCTCAGTAAATGATGAAATGCGGCAGTGAAGGAATCTTATGATTGGCCAAGCCGCGCATCGGCCGAAAGGCTTGCGAGTTTTCCGCACAACGACAGCTCCCTTGCCCCTGGAACGAATCTTCCGTTGCCAACAAGGCCTCAAGTTCGGGTTTGGCATCCATAGACTGTTTGAAGAACACAGAATTGTAGTTGATACATCGAGGACAGCGTACAGTGCAGAGATAGGCACTTTGCACTTGGAGGGGTGCAAGGCTGCCTTGGCGAAATGATTCGCCTACGTGCCGCCTTGCCAACGGTCCTTGCAAAAGATGTGAAGTTGCGGCCGAATATGCGGCCTGTCCAACAGAACAGCTCACCGCACCTCCGTGTCATCTCGCTCTCTAGCCATCTACTCATTGGCCATCCGTGGTCGCGGATGTACGGTACTTTTGGGGTTGGGAAAATGTGCACCAACACCCCCTTATTTACAGGGTCAGGACTCAAGCTGAGGGTGCTCCAGAGATCAAAAAAAGAAACGACACCATCATGATCGGTTGGGTCGCCCTCCACGATATCGAGTTGAGGCGAAGGAATGAGTCAATTCCTCGTCGGCAAGCAGGAGAATGCAGGAAAGGTAGCATCCGAAGGACGAGGAAGACCAAACGTGTGGCAATAAGTACTTCACTGGAACCTCTTCCCCCGAGACTAGAGCTCCCGACAAAAATGAGTGAGAGAACAGAGGTGGGACAAACTCACCTAGGTCAGTCAATATGGGCCGGATCCCATCCGCGCACGCAACTATGTCAATTTGGAGTGGAACCCCTGAAAGTCAGTCGTAAAACATTGGGTCTTTGACTTGCAAGATCAGGTATCAATGTGCCTTTGCTTTGTGCCTTTGCTTGGTGGGCCCAGCTTGATCTCCTCCCTTTTCACGCTGGATTCAGGCGCCAGAACACTTCGGTCACACCTTTTCACAGAGGTACAAAATATGGCAGACGCTATGGAATCGAATCAATTTCGTGACTCACTTCTGCAGAATTGCCGTTTCAAGAGTGGCAAGCTGGAAAGTTGAAAGATTCGGCATGGCCATGGCGTGATCCGTGGAGGACATGGGGGCTGTTTGGGCGGGAAGAATCGATTCGCATGTTGTAGAGCCCGCCATTAGAATTCTGTTCGTGACTCTTTTCTGAGACGATGGTCCGGGGTGCGTTCGATCACATGCGGTACAATAGCTGCCTCCCATGCGGGGGAGTACTTGAGTGCCGGAGATAGGTCGCTGATGGCCTTTGCACCATGTATTCCAAGAAACAAACGAATGCGACCTGGATCACAACGCTATGAAAGGTTTGGTGGCTGCTGATGTTCACCCTGAAGGATTGAGTGCCCAGTAACGAAGAAGCCGCAATGTTTGTTTGTTTGTTTTGTATTTAACGCCGTAGCGGCAAGGGCGCAGCCGCCCTTGCGGCAGACCTCCCGAAGGGTATGTGGCGTGGAGGGCCGCAGTCTCTAGCTACATACTCTGCAGTACACGCCGCTCCCTAACGT
>JANUHK010000542.1:0-10578 GCA_026319125.1 Colletotrichum noveboracense | reverse complement strand
AATCTTAGTATTCAGGCCGCATCTAAAATCTATTCAGTACCACATTCAACCTTAGCTACCCAACTGCAAGGCACCCCATCACGACGCAACACTGCTCCTAACTCACGGAATTTGACTGCGCTTAAAGAGGAGAAGCTAGTTAAGTACCCTCTCAACCTAGATTCTCAATCATTTCCTCCCCACATTAGTAGTGTGGAAGATATGGCCAATCAACTGCTCGCCGACTGCGACGCGCCCCCTATTAGGAAGCGCTAGGCCTCAAACTTCGTGAAGCAACAACCATAGCTCCAGACGCGCTTTTTTCGCAAGTACAACTACAAGAGGGCCTAATACGAGGACCTAGACGTAATAAACGTATAGTTTCAGCTTATAGCAAATATAATCGCAAAATATAGCATTAAAAATATAGCATTATAGACTTAGATATCTATAACTTCAATAAGACTAGGTTTATAATAGGCTAGATTACGTCCAGAATAGTTATGATAAGCGCTAAAAGGCGTTTAAACACGAAAATGACGCAGCCTAGTAATTGTGAATAGATTACAGTCATTCAGGCTATCAGTTCGTCAGGCTACAGCGTTCCACTATACATCATCGTTGCAGGCTAATATCACCTCTCCACCTGGTATATAGAAACAGGTCTCCCGCGCGACTAGGTTATCGTAACGTCTGAAAACAGATGGACAACAAATAAAAGAGGCCTAGATTAGCTCCAGCACTTTGAATAGCATATAAAACTGCATGCAAGTAGCAGATATCACCTCCTCTTTATTAATAGTTATAAAAGTCACTACACTGCTAACTTTAAGATATATTATAAGGAAAACGATATTATCACCCTTTATATGCCAGCCTATTTATCTTATCTGCTTCAACCCTTAGATATTAGGTGTTTTAGGCTCTTAAAGAAGGCGTATAGTCGACAAATTGAGGATAAGATGCGCTAGGGCAATACCTATATTACAAAGGAAGACTTCTTCCCTGCATTTCGCAACGCCTTTACGCAAGCCCTCACAGTTAAAAACATCTAGGGAGGTTTTAGAGGGGCTAGGCTTATCCCTCTAAGTGCAGAAAGTATGCTCTCAAAGCTTGATGTTAAGTTACACACTCTAACACCTCCAGGGTCCCTCCTAACAACACCCCCTGCGTGGACTTCTCAGACGCTAAACAACCCAATAGAAGCATCTTCTCAGTCTGAACTCATTAAGAGGAGAATCTCCCACTATCAGAATAGCTCACCAACTTCAATTATTAAAGCTGTTGAGCATTTATCAAAGGGGGCGCGTGGATTTATACACCAGATTGCCTTATTAAGGTCTGAGAACAAAATCCTTCAGGAAGAGAACAACCTACTTAGCTAACGCTAGAGGGCTAAAAAAGCCCAGCTTAGACAAGGAGGGGGTCTTACTGTAGGTGAGGCTGAGGACCTTCAATCACAAAGGGAGGCTACAGCCCAAATTGAGGAGGAAATGCGCTGGAGTAGTGGTCGCCAGCCGAGGATGGAGACAGGCTAACAGCGATATGGCGTCTGCAGGAACACCAGTCATAATGCGCAAATATGTTAATTCGCTGAAGAAATGTCTGAAGAAGAGGATCTTAACTATTTTGAATTTAATTAATTTCCTAGGTGTTATGTATCAGTCAGAAATGTGATGTGATTGCGGTTGGGTGTCCAGTGTCACGGGCTAGAGCCCGGTCGAGATCTCCGGCTTTACTGGAGCAGCTACCGAGATCTGGCTCCGCTGGATCTACTATTCTGCTGTAGCACACCGCCTAGCCCCGGTATGCTTCACCGAGGCGCCTATCCCTGTAAAGTCCTTTCTTCCTTCTTCAGCTTAGAATAGTTAATCGACAGCACCTCTACGTTAAATAAGCCTAGGGGCTAGCCTTTTATATATTCTAAGCTTAACAACAAAAGACGCTATACGAAACCTCACGAGAGCGATACGACGATTTGCGAGAGGGTAGCGTAACGAGAAGACGTTATATGAAACCTCACGAGAGCGATACGATGGATTCGCTAGAGGGTAGCGCAAACGATGCGATGACTGCAGAGATTGACCGCAGGGTTAACGAAGCAGTTAACGCAAGCATACGTCCTCTTTAGGACCAGATGACGCAGCTCTTAACAGCTCTGAACGGGCTTATGTCAACAGATAGAGCAACCCCTACGCTGCTTGCGAGCAGCGTACTAACCCTATCTACTGCTGATACGACTATATAGGCAACGAGCGACGATCGAATGATGGCAGTTGAAGGGTAAAGGAAACCCCTGCCAGACCCCCCGAAGTTTATAGGAAAGCGTAAGGAATACGCAGGATGGTCCCAGCAGATGCGGAATAAAATAAGGCTGGATAAGAGATTTATTGGTGGCGATGAGGATATCTGGTACTACATCAACGCCTGCCTCAACTATGGGCCCCAGCAAGTTATGGCCACCTTCTATGCAGCAGGAGGTCCAGGGGGCTAATACAACCCTTAAGAGTTCTTAAGCTACCTAGACCAAACGTATAAGGACTTAAACGCATACAACTAGGCTGCTTCAACCCTACAAACCCTTCATTAGCGAGAGGACCAAACCCTAGCCTCCTTTCTACCCTAGTTCAAATAGATATTAGCAGAAGCTGGAGGGGCTGACTAGCCTAGTTAAGCAAAGATAACGCTCCTTAAGGGAGCCCTAAGCATAAAGCTTAGGAAGGCCTTAGTTACTATCAAACTTCCCCTAGACAACTACTACTAATAGCTCTTATAGGTCTAAGGCGTTACTTCTAAGCTAGAGCGCCTACCTTAATAAGCATCTGAACACACCCTATCTCACCCAAGAGCACTACAGGCTAGCCAACAAGATGCAGAAGGAGATATAGTGATATCTAGCATTAGCTATACTAAGGGTAAGGAGAAAGTAAGGTTATATCGCTGACATAGCAGCTCCTCCTTATCTAAAGACCTGCCACAACCTATAAAGGATAACCATAAATGCTTCAACTATAACCAGATTGGCCATATCGCTATATGGTGCCCTAGGCTGAAGCGTTCCTATCCTGCGAAGGCTAAGAAGGTTAAGAAGGTTAAGAAGGCTGTAAGACCTAAAGAGAGCAGCAGTAGTACTACAGAGGAACTAGGAAGTTCTGAGACAGAAGAGAGCTCGGGAAAAGAGTAACTCCAACGCAAAGTCAGGCGTTGGAGGCAAAGCCTAGTGATATCACAGAATAGAAGCAGTTTAAGCATCACATAAGCAGTAAGTCAGTAGTGATCACTACCTACATATATAAAAACACTTAAGCAGACGCCCTAATAGATATAGGGTGCGACTTATACGCCCTTATTAACTACGACCTAGCCTACAAGCTCCGCCTGCCAGTAGTGGACCGCTCTGAGTGGGTACTAGGCAGCTTTAGCGACGCTATAGGCGTTATAAAAGCAATAGGTGTGGTTATCTTTAACCTTAAGCTATGCAGTTATAATGAGAAGATCTTTGCGTATACTATATGTGGCCTTAGCGACGATCTGTTCCTAGGGAAGCCCTAGATGGAGAGGAACTGCATCCTGTATGATGCTGCCGCGCAACG
Organism: Colletotrichum noveboracense; assembly: GCA_026319125.1. Lineage (NCBI taxonomy): Eukaryota > Fungi > Ascomycota > Sordariomycetes > Glomerellales > Glomerellaceae > Colletotrichum > Colletotrichum noveboracense. The sequence goes on along the minus strand of JANUHK010000542.1, from coordinate 7,006 downwards.
GATACGACATAGGAGGGGTGGCATAGACCTACGTCTAAAAGGCGAGGAAGAGCCAAGACGAGTGCACCAGATTAGAGCTGCCCGCCTCCTCCTAGGAGCCCCTTTCGTAACGCTTTATAAGAGGGCACGACAACACACCAAAGGAACTGCAGGATATGAAGTTTGAGCGATCAGCCTAGCAGATATACAGAAGGCTCTTATAAAAAAGACTGAGAAGGCAGATCTAAAGGCCCTCCTTCCACCAGCTATACTAGCTGAGTTCTATAAGCTGTTCCAACCTAACAAAGCCGCTAACCTTCCACCATATCGTCCTAGGGTTAACCATAAGATCCCTATTAAATAGGATAGTAGTGGTAATAAGACTGTACTACTATAGGGGCCGCTCTATAGCATGTCATGAGAAGAACTCCTTATCCTCTATAAGACCCTATAAGACCTACTAAATAAAGGCTTTATCTGCGCCAGCAGCTCAGAGGCATTAGCACTAGTACTGTTCATACGTAAACTAGGGGGAGGGATACGCTTTTGTGTTGACTACTGCGCCCTTAACGAACTCACTAAGCGCAACTGATACCCTCTCCCCTTAATCCAAGAGACATTACGCACTGTTAGTGCTGCTAAGTGGTTTATGAAACTGGATGTGGTTATAGCGTTCTATAAGATATGAATTGCTGAAGGAGAGGAGCATAAGACGGCCTTTAGGATAAGATATAGGCTATTTGAATGGCTAGTTGTACCTTTTGGGCTTACAGGAGCCCCCGCTACGTTCCAGCGATATATCAACAGAGTGCTTTAAGAGTACCTAGATGATTTCGCTATAGTATATATAGATGACGTACTGATCTACTTAAACAGCTTATAGTAAAACCATGAAGTAAAAGTTAAGCTAGTACTACAGAAGCTTGCTACTACAGGGCTCTGGCTAGACCCTTATAAGTGTGCGTTCTCTATGAAGATAGTTAAATACCTAGGGTTTATTATCACTGCAGGAGTAAGCATCTCTTGCGATCCTGAGAAGCTGAAGGCAATTAAGGAATAGGCTGCGCTAAAGATAGTTAAGGGAGTTAGAAGTTTCCTAGGGTTTGCAAACTACTACTAGATCTTCATATTAGCATACTTAGAGATTGCTGGGCCCCTAATAGCGCTTATTAAGAAAGGTATCCTCTTCTGCTGGGGTAAGGAATAGGAAGCAGTATTCCAGGAACTTAAGAGGATCTTTGCAGCCAAGCCTGTTCTACACCAACTTAATCCTAAGCGTACAACCTATATTGAAGCTGACTGCTTAGGCTTTACCCTTAGAGGAGTACTATTATAAGAAGATGAGCATAGTAGACGTCACATAGTAGCATACTACTTATAGCGTCTAAATACTGCCTAGTTTAACTACTTAATCTACGATAAGGAGATGCTAGCTATTATAAGCTGCTTATAAGTATAGAGAGCAGAGCTATAGAGCGTTAATAAGTTTAAGGTTCTATCTGACTATAAGAACCTAAAGTACTTTATAACTAAGCAGAAGCTTATAGAACGACAAAGCTGATAGGCAGAGGAGCTATCACAGTATAACTTTAAGATATAGTACTGCCTAAGAAGCAAAGCAGTAGTGCTAGACGCACTCTCTAGACGTGAATAAGACGTACCTACGTCTCTAGAGGATGAGCGAGAACAAGGCTGGATTCTCCAGCTTCTTCCTAAAGCAACCCTTCCCTCAGCGTATATATAACGCGTAGAGGTAGCACCAGTAATGCTAGTATTTACTGATAATAAAGAACTATAGTAACTCTAAGATCAGACCTAAGGATAAGATGAAGTCTACTAGCAGGCTTATGCTGCTGTGAAATAATGAGAAAGAAACTTCCCCCTAAGCCTTAAGCTAAAAGTTTAGATTGCTGAGTGTGAGATTGATAATAGCAACCGACTACTGTTCAGAGATTAGATCTAGGTATTAGGTAATAAAGATCTAGATAATAACGCAAACACGCTATGCACTTATATCGTTTAAAGCACCTACAACTCAGTGCTTAGTGGCTATCTAGGAAGAGATAACACCCTCGCGTTAGTCAGTAGATGCTTCTACTGGCCTGGCTAGTCACAGCTAGTACGATGCTTCTGCTGTAACTGCGATAGCTGCAGGCGAAGCCATATCTGGAGAGTGCATCGAAAAGGACTTTTGAAACCTCTACCAATACCGCAGCATATACAAAGCGACCTCGCTATGGATTTCATTACTAACCTTCCCCTTATGGATAAGGGTGAGGGATACCTTTGGGTAATTATCGACCGGCTAGGAAAAGGCGTAACTCTTGAAGCTATGGAAAGTATGGAAGCTGAAGCCTGCGCTGAACGATTCCTAAGTTGCCACTTCCGCTTCCACAGCGTCCCTATATTAATTATGAGCGATAGGGGAAGCAACTAGACAAGCTACTTCTAGCGACAGTTCTATAAGCTGTTAGGAATAGAACAGCAGCTTAGTACTATATACTACCTACAGACTGATAGAGGCCTAGAGAGGATGAATCAAGAGATCTAGGCTTATTTATGTAATTACGTCATATACTTGCAGAAAGACTAGGCGTCTAACCTCCCAGCAGCTCAGCTAGCGCTATGTAACTGCGATAGTAGCGCTATAGGCATAAGCAGCTTCTTCTTAGAACATAGATACCACCTAGAGCCTGTCTGGGTTCAAGAGGCAGACCTAGAAGACTATGAGGGCCCTCGCGAGGACCTGGCACGTAAGTTGGTAACAAGGCTCTAGGATGTGATGGATATGGTATGGTCGACCTTTGCCTCAACGCAGCAACGCTATGAGGAGCTGGCTAATAGGAAGCGCCAGCCTATGGAGAGACTAGAAGCAGGCGATAAAGTCTGGCTTCACATAGGCCACTACAGGTCCCCTAGGCTATATAAGAAACTAGATTAGTTGCACTATAAGTATACTGTTATAAAGGTTATCTCACTATACGTAGTAGAGCTTAACATACTAACGGCTATATACCTATACTTCCACGTAGATACCCTGAAGCGTGCAGGTAACAACCTTTTACCTGGGCAAACGCTAGATGATGAGCAGCCGCCCCTAATTATAGATGATGAAGGCGAGGAGACCTAGAATGTAGAGAGTATTAACGCAGCTGCTTGGAAGCGTTGAGGGTGTGGGAGACGCTGTGAAGTGCTGGTTAAGTGGGAAGGATACGCAGAGAGAACCTGGGAGCCTATTGAGACGCTCTAGGGGACGGAAGCGATGGTGGCTTACGAATAACGTTACGGCCCTGCGATGAAGCACGACGGAGACCCAGCTCTAGCGCCACGGATGCGCCGCTGGAGGGGAGCGGGGAGGTAATATCATGGGCTAGAGCCCGGTCGAGATCTCCGGCTTTGCTGGAGCAGCTACCGAGATCCGGCTCCGCTGGATCCACTATTCTGCTGTAGCACACCGCCTAGCCCCGGTATGCTTCACCGAGGCGCCTATCCCTGTAAAGTCCTTTCTTCCTTCTTCAGCTTAGAATAGTTAATTGATGGCACCTCTATGTTGAACAAGCCTAGGGGCCAGCCCCTTACACTTTTATACCTATTAATAATAAAAAGGTAATAACTACTACTTATATATAGTTTTATATACTAATTAAAGTATTAGAGCTAATTTAAACCTCTTTTATTTATTATCTATCTTTTTTTAGATATTATAGTAACTTAGTTATATAAGAGACTTATTTCTATATACTAAGTAGAGAGGTAATACTACTCTATAATAATAATATATAGCAGAACGCTATAGCTTAACAAACTAATAGCCTAAATAACTATAACTTATTTATAATTACTAAGCTATATTATTTTTATATTTAAACGCCTTTTAGCACTTATTATAACTATTTTAGATATAATCTAGCTTATTATAAACCTAATCTTATTAAAGTTATAGATATTAGAGTCTATAATGCTATATTTTGTAATTATATTCGCTATAAGACAAAACTATACGTTTATTATGTCTGGATCTTTATATTAGGCCCTCTTATAGTTATATTTATAGAAAAAAGTGTATCTGAAGCTACAGTTATTGCTTAATGAAGTTTGAAGCCTAATGCTTTCTAACTAGTAGTGCGTTATAATCAGTAAGCAGTAAATTAGCTATATCTTTTATACTACTGATGTAAAGAGGAAATAATTAGGAATCTAGATCTAAAATATACTTAACTAGCTTCTCTTCTTTAAGCATAGTTAATTTCTATAAGTTAGGCATAACGTTATATTATGATAGTTTTCCCTTTAATTAGTAATTTAGTGTTTAATAATTAACTAAGTAGATCTTTCCTGCAGCTTATGCACTAAGTTTAAGGTTTTTTCTAATAGCCTAAAGAGTAAGCTGTATAGTAGGTTCTTTATTAGGATGTGTTGTTTTGTGTTGTGGTTGAGGTAAGGTGAAATATGTTGAGGTGTTATAGGTAAGATTTCGTGAGACACTTGCTTGTCTGAGATACTTGCTTATTAACTACGTTAAGTCTTAAAAATAAGACTTTTAGAAAGGGGATTTAATGTTATAACTTATTATATAAAGATAATAGTTAACTAACCTATTTAGATATTAAGTAGTTAGAATAAGATATTTATATTATAAGTTTATAGAGATAGTAAGAACTTACTTAAGAATAGAAGAACTATAATATAAGTTATATAATAATAAGATAAAGAAATAATTAGTAGAATATCAAAAGAAATATTTAGTAATTAGTTAGCCTTACTAACTAATTATAATCACCTTATATACTTAAATAATTATTTAGGAGTAGATAGATAGTATTATTTAGAACTTATATATAATATAACTTAAGTTAGACTTCTATAGCTTTTTAGTAATTAACTTTATATTTAGTTTTAGGATATTTTCAGCTTACTTTTACTATAAATACTTATTAAGCTTAAGACTAATCACTTTAGCTTTTAAAGATCTGATCTACTGCAGCTTATAACCTATAACCTAGACTACAACCTTAGTGTACTATTACTATATGTTAATCCCCAGCTTCTGTTAGCAGACCCTACTGTTGGATAGCTGACTATAACAACTATCTGATATTAACTAGTTACTAAAGGAGTGCTGTTTCAGATGAGCCTCCTACTAATAGTAAGGTTCTATCATATTACCTACCTTTAAGTTCCTAATAGGATCAAAGCGTCTGCCTAATTGATCGGTTGAAAATACGAATCGTAGACGCATGGTATTGCTAGCGCACTATCTCTTGCTGTGCGCAAGTTGGGATACCAACTGTGAAAGCTGGATGAAAATTGAATCTTGTTGTTGCAAAGAAGCGAACCGATACTTTCCTCCAATCCTCTTCGTCCGTAACTCCCATTTCGTACTGGAGGACCTTATCATTGGTGATAACTACTTACGCAAATTGAAATGGTCTGACTTCGATATCTCAAGGAACTTATTCTCGAAGACCTGAAAAGCCTGTTCGGTGATCATGGGAAAGCACACACGCACTTGCACTGGTTGCACGACATGAAGCTCGTGGCGTTAGTGATCACTTGCTTGCCACCCCCACGAAAGGTTCCAGCAGCATTGTTCACATTGTGGCCACTTGATCTAGCAAACAAATGGCAAAACCAACGCGGGGCAAGAACCCTTTTCGAGACGCTCGCGCGGGCTCGTGAAACAATTTAATTATCGTTAATGACGTTTGCTGAAAGCAAACATTCGCTTGATGATTATCTTCATCTAAATTTCTAGTTGCGACAGCTGTTGAATAGGGGACGCGAAAGGGGGGAGGGATTTCAGGGAGTCGGTACGTTGTCTGACTCTCATCAAGCGACAGTGTCGGAGAACCGGAAGGTATTGCGGTCTGGTCAGGCGTTGTCGCCGAAGTCGACGCGATGTCCCATGAAAGCACTCGTCATAAGTGAAAGCCTTATGCGGCAGCCAGCTAGGCCCGTTAGTCACGCCTTACATCTGTGGTGTGTTGGAAACCGTGATTGTAATCCTCACCTCTGAAAAGAATAACTGTGAAACCTAAGTTCATTCATTGAGCTGCAGTGACGGCTGTGTATGTGCAACCCAATCTTGAGCCGGAACGGAGCGGACTCCGGTGATATTGGATGATCATCTTCACCCCTTGCCTGTTATTTGGTTCCAGTGCAGGGTGTGAGAGTGCAAACATCCTAGCAGAAAGTCGTATGGTCAATCTGTCGGCTGGGCTGACGAGAACCATAAATACTGCTGCTCATCCTGATCAAGTTCTCGGAATCCCTCCTACCACGAAGGAATACCGACCAGTCACAGCCAGGAGACTTACCTGCATACGATCTTCTCATCCAACTAACTGTATTTGAAGCCCTCTCATAATGCATTTCATTTCAATCATTGCCCTCGCCCTCGCCTGCGTTGCCTCGGCGTCGCCGGTCCCTCAAGGACATAAGGAGGCTTTCAGACTCCCTCAAGAACCCACTAATGCCGTCAAAGTTTGATGTCAACTTAATGCGTGAGTAACTTCCCCCAGCGTATGCACCGAGCAGAACAGGTCACTAAAGCTCTGAGGTTGTATTAAAGCCAACGGTTACGGGGCATGTTCCCAGTGCCTCATCATGGGTCTTTTGCGAACTGCTTTCAATTTCTTTCAACATGAGAGTATTGCCGGCTGGACTGCTTGGTTACTTGAAGGAGATCGTATCAGTTGGAATACCTTATGACGACCAGTTTTCGGGGTCATTGGGTTGCCTGAACGTTCAAAATCTCACATTGGCTGCTTCTTTACAAATAATTGGGACCTAGGGACCCTTGAGCAGTTACTCTCAGTGAGATCATAGTATGAGGGGTGGTACATCAAACAATCTTTGTTTTCTTCTAGGGGGCTTTTGTAAGGGACTGGCCCCTAGGCTTGTTCAACGTAGAGGTGCCGTCGATTGACTATTCTAAGCTGAAGAAGGAAGAAAGGACTTTACAGGGATAGGCGCCTCGGTGAAGCATACCGGGGCTAGGCGATGTGCTACAGCAAAATAGTGGATC
>JANUHK010000541.1:0-10658 GCA_026319125.1 Colletotrichum noveboracense | reverse complement strand
GGCCAAAAGCACGATCCTGGTCACGGCGTTTCTGGTGCTCAGCGAAGTGGAAGTCGAGATTGTAGACCACGAGCAGGTGGCTTTCACAGTACTAAAGCATAGAGCTCTGCCGTTTGGCAGCCACGCCCTCGGAAGAGAGGTAGCGGTTCGCGTGCGCCGGCGCTTGTCCGCGCCGTGCGTCGAGCCGGTGGCTGTAGCTGCCTGAGCGTCGCGGCAGCTGTCAGCTTGGCATGACAGCAGCGGCGGTATTTACACGTTATAGATTGGAGAGTCCAGCTGTGCTGCGAAGCAGTGTTCTCATTCAACAATCTTTCCAAGGATTGAGTATTCTTGTTAAGAGATAAAGAGCACAAATCACCGCTAAGATGAGACCAATTTCGAGCACCGAAATCCTTGCTGATGTGTAGAAAAAGGGGACGGAGATTGATTGATCAATTGATTTATTGAGTTTTTCCTTCACGGTTTCAGCCGCCTCCGCCGGTAGCTATGCCCGAGAAGCAAAACTTGGCCAACATTTGATACGTTAACAAGTCGCGACGCACCGCCTCGCCAAATTGTTAAATTAAGGCCAGCTGTCTCCAAATTCCTCGCTGCACTGTCTATTCTCTGCGTTGATTTTCCTGTTGAAGAGCCTCTTCCTGCTGCAATTTCCTCCGCCATGATCAATTCTTTTGCTTTTGGGCTCCCTCTTTCGCGTATTTCTGCGGAAATTGCCGTCTTTTGCCGTCTTCGTAGACGTACCTACGCAAACTTATAACTGGGCGATAGTAGTACCCCGGCGGCCTCGCATGGCATCAGCTCTGAAATGGGACAGAGAGTCGGAAGTGGACGCTGTGAGGGTTGAAATACAGTCGTTCACTGGGATGAAGACATCCTGTTTGGAGATTGCTCATTTTAACAACTAATAGCGAGATCTTTACACTGTTAATCTCCAATACACACACAGCCGGATAACCTGTAATCATACACAAGGTCCTTTATCCGTGCCCCTTCTTCCGGATCTTACTATCGACGGCCGTTTAATCGTCGATTCGCTTTCTACATCCGAGTCTATCTCCTCAAATTTCCGCTTGGGCTTTCTTACGCCACTTCTATCACATTGATAAGGCTTCCGTCCATTCCAACCAGTGACTGTGTAACTTTGCAGTAAGCATATAATGCATCAGTTCTGGATCTGATGTAGATTCTTACCGCGACTTCTGACCTGGTGACTTGGTTTAGCGGTTACACGCAACACTACCGTTGCGTATCCAATCAAAACTTGCTTTCGTATCTCGATACCATCAAACGGGCTGGCGGCAACATCAAGGAGAACCTCGTTATTCAGTATTATCTGAATGCTGTACTCGTTGGCCTGAGGTGGTCTGTTCTCCTTGTCACTCTCGTCGAATGACAAGTCAACATCCGCATCAAAATCATCTCTCCTGAGCTGCGTTAGCGAGCGGCAGCATGTCGTATTCGATTCCTCCATGCGGTGGCCCAATTCAATGCTTGCACTGAGAAGCGATTTGCCATGTGCGAGATTGTTGCAATGGATTTCTTCCTGTAACTTGACAGAAGAGCTCTTGCCGTCTGCTCGAAGATACAAAGATCCAGTGGCGTTAAATCTGTTTCTGTGGGAATGAATATCGATCTTGTAAGGTAAGTTAAATGTTTGTATGAGCTCGTCAATGCCATAGAAAGAGTGTTTAGCATAATGATCTGTGAAAGACATGATGACAGTCGAATTGATGTGTTGACTTTGGCACGTTGGATCTTGCAAACTGTTGCGGTTTTCTTCAGTCGAAATTGAGATAGAGATAGGTAAGCGGGAGGCAACAGCATTTAAAGATATTTCTGCAGCTTACACACTGCAAAAGGGGTTGTGCCTAGATCGGAAGGCATGTCCGGCTGCTTAAGTTGCGTTAGGAATGTGCCCCGTGACCGGGACTTGTTTCTACAGATGAAAGGCGATGACTAACGTTATGTCGAATTGCACAGTTCAAGCAGCAACGAAGAAGATTAAGCAACAGAAGCTCCGTCTAAATCTTGCAGAACACCAGCCTCGCTAGCTTCCGGGCGTCGGAGTTAGAAACGCACAGTCCTGAACGGTTTCACCACTGAAGTTCTCGGTGGCTTCGCGCTGCTCCATCAATTTGATTGACACAGATAATGCAGCGCATATTGTGTGATCCGATCCAACGATTCGCTTCTGCTTCAAAGTCTTGAGTAGCCTAAAGCGTGTACGAGTGATGTGCATAGGAAGACACACCTCTGACCTGGACTCGGACAGCATTGTCGTTGCCTTACAGATTTGGTACACGTGCGAGATTCTCTTCGCCTCCATTTCCGCTTTAGTCCGCACATCTATATGCCTGTTCATGCTGCGCGTGTTCACCCATGGCATGCCAAGGATCATACTTCGTGGGACAATTGTGACGGTGTGGATTTCTTCTATTGTGTACCTGTTCATCATTGTCTTTCAGTGTAATCCGCCTAGGTACTATTGGGCTCAGTTCGAGGGTGCTTCGGGAAGCTGCCGTCCGGCCAGCCTGGTGCCCAACGCAACGATTGTCCACAGCGTTGTTGCTGCCGTCAGCGATTGGATGATCGGCATCCTCCCGCTCTCGAAGTTATGGAAGTTGCAGATGCCACGAGCGAAGAAGATGCCACTAGTCTTCTTCTTCGGTGTCGGTACCATGTATGCCCCCGTCCGCGCCTATGCTGCGACGTTTGTATCGTGCTGACGTCCACAAATCGCAGAGCAGGTATGATCATGATCGTGCGGATACCCTATCTGAAGGTCTTGGAAATATCGGCCGATTTTCTCTATCAGACGGTGTGAGTGGTGCCTGTAAAGAGCCATGCCCCACGCGGTATACTGACCTGTGACTGTTTTTCTTTAGCGATGTCGCGCTCTTGTCTCTCGTGGAACCATCGATCGGTATCGTTGCTGGATGCATTGCCACGCTTCGACCTCTCAAGTTGTGCAGTTGTGTCTGGAAGTCCAAGTCAAGACTTCGAACCAGGTCATCTCGAGGAGCGTCGACAATTCCGCCTGACGGAATCCGCGTGAAGCACGAAATCTGCGTTTCAAGGTCTGAGGTCCCCATTGAGTTGGAAGAGTTGAGAACAAGGCAACCTGCCTCGGGCTGGTGAGAAGCAAAAGTCGAATCATGTAGCAGTCTGCTTAGACACGCGAGGTAGATTGCCAGCTAGCATGACACGCTTTGGGCAAGTTCTTGGCCACCTTCATCTGGCCTCGCGTTCCTGGGCATGTTGACTGAAAGAGGGTCATGCAGCGCACCTAGTTTGATGTCTGCCTCGTGGTGACATGCCTTGACTTGCTTTGGACGTTTGTTATTCCTGAAGTTATAATAGTAGCACTACCTGTACGTTTGTTACATGATGTTAATGTCACACTCTGCGAACCCTTTGTAATACAAAAGCAAACGCGGTCTCTTGACTCCTTACCAGTAGCCGCAAGAGGCTGACCGCAAAGGCTTATTACCAAGCTACGATTGAAGCACATCAGCTGCACACACTCCAGACGAAATAAACTCACCATAAGAACCTGTTATCGCCATGTCGACGCACACCAGAGTGTCGCCTAGATCGTCAAAAGGCCTTACAAGTAAGGTGGAGATGACAAGGCGCAAAGCTGTAGAAGTTGGACTCCACTCGAAAGACGTAGCTGCGATGAAAGCTTGGTATGACGGACCCGAACGAGAGCGAATTTGCACAGTATATTTTCGCCCAAGCTTTCATTGATTTGTCCTCCAAGAAAGACGTGCTGTCCCCTGCCTTTTTTGGAAGGTCTGACAGAACTGCGCCGCTTGGGCACTCGGCCTTGCGGGAACACGGACCGTTCCCTGATCGGCCTTGTATTTGCATCCACTACTCTCGTGTAGAACCTCCGTGTGCGACATGGTGGGCAACAACATGCTCCTTTGTTATGTCCTGGGCATGGACGGTGCTATCACGAACTCATGCGTGGCGAATTGGTTAAGAGGGGGCGAGCAAGCAAGTGGCGTTCGAGTCGTGCTGCTGTTGCTGAAGACGGACAACGCTGTAAGCGCTATTGGCCATACATGACGAGGAAAACGGCTGCCGAGATGTCAACTCTTGTGCTTGTGGTCATGGCCTCAAGTTTTGCAGATGAGGTCGCCAATTTAATTGAAGACCATTCCCAGCACGAGATATCTTCCGATAAGTCTTGGCGGTTGGTGCGGACGTACGATCGCCGTGGGTTTCCGAATCGAGAACGAACGGTGGGGATGCGGTTGCGTTGTGTGATGACTGGCTATCTAGCTAACCAGACGCGAGATAGCCGTGTTGGTAGTTGGCGTTTTCGTCTGAGTTGAGTGATTGTTTGCATGGAGATTTCGCTTCAGTCGGTGTTGTTGGTGAAGAAAGCAGTTGGTCCACTAAGCCCCAATAATAGCCCACTTAAATCCAAAGGATTGCGGAGCAAGGAGCGCTAACAGTTCAGTGCAGCAATCTTCATGGCCGGGGCGGCCGTTGTGCAACGGTCAACCCGAGGACTACATCACGAAGACACACCCAACTATGTCGATTTAGCCGATCAATTACAGGGTTTTCTAACTCTGATCAGCCTTCCAGAGTCATCGCTATCAATTACAATTTACTCTACTCTAGTGGATGTGTGAGGCATCCAGCAGCTAATAGACGTATGGAAAACATCCAGAGGCCGACGCCTTCATCCCGAGCCACGCCAAACAGTAATCAGAAGAGGCACCGTGCATCGGCTAGTCAATTGCGGCGACGATATTGGGGCGGCCGTCTCGGGGTAAATGGCGCGGAGTTGGGGTCAAAATATTGCTTCCGTAGAAGTTGCTGCCGGCCGCCGCCGCTTGATGTAATGATCGTTGGGTGAAGTCAAAGTCAAAGCCAGCGTCATTTGGAAGCACGGAAAGGTTCATCTTGCTCAGGACACGGCCAGGTCCTGTTTGTCTACGAATAGGAACGGGCGCCATCGGAAATGACGGTGGAGTAGCACCCTCGTTGGGAACGCCTGGCTCAAGCTCACTCCACCAGGTGTCCACCAAACAATCAGAGGCTAAACTGGGACAGTCGAAACCAGGAATGGCCTCCAATGGCGGAGACTTGCATGTTTCAACTCGGGCTAACGACCGGTCTTGTCGTTCTACCAGAATCGAGCGTGTCCGGCCTGGAGGCTTTTCCGCGCTGATGCTGTGACTGAATGCAATCTTGGGATGCGGAGCGATTGCTGCTCCGGTGTCTGGGGCTTGCAGGAAAAATTATCGTAAGCAAGGATGGAGAACAACAGGGGCTAGCATCGTCTTAGCGCGGTTATGTAGCCCCTGCTACCTGCATGGGCGGACTAGTTGGCGCCAACGAAAACTAAGGTGGATGGATCTTGGCCTTCAACAAAGAATCCTGCCGTCCCAGCCCGCTATACGTAGTACTGCGTCTCGTCGATCCTTGCCTGTCAGGCTCCATCGGTCTTGGTAGGCTGATTATGGGATAAATCGGCTTCAGCTGGAACAGGGGTCCTGACGTTGCAAGATTTGAATTGGATGGAATCGACTTGTTACATGCGGTTACAACCGATTCATCTGGAGATTTACGACATACCAAAATTAGTCAATTTTGCAGCGGTCCTCATTGAGCAAGAATATTTCCTTTTGGCAAATGGTCTACTCCGTACGTTACACTCGATCCCAGTGCCAACAATGTGATAACTAACTACCACGACGTATGTATCCTTAAGATACGACATAATGGGAAGAATCATTGGTTTGACGGTAAGAAGAAGGTATCAATACATGTCTGGGGTTTTCGACATTGAGTATGTGAGACCTGGGATAAAACATGAAAAACAAAGCCGATCTGAGCCAACACCTTTTCGTCCAATTTAAATATGCACGAAGTTCTGTATACTAACGAAATTACACCTTTTTCCTCTTCAGTCTTGGTGTCTTCGCTTCGTTGGCGACAACTCTGAAGATGCTCAAACGAGCTGCTGTCGACGTTTCGAGTCCCGCAGACGTACCCAACCTAAAAAGACGGAAAGCATACCTGACAGGCGCGGACCGGGCGCGTGACGAGTATGCAGAAGATGCTATCAAACATATGGAATACATAGAGGCACGTACCATCCGAGGAGAGCGAGGCCGCATTTAACGCTGATGAACCATAAGTCTGACACCACGCCTGATACGCGCTGTATTCCAGCTAGCATACTAGAAATGAGACCAGAAGTTATCCGGTCTCTTATCAAGATCCACGAGGAGCTCAATCTGCTTCCTCAGACCCTGTTGTTGTCCGTCAACCTCCTTGACCGATTCTGCTGCGAGAAGGATTCCCTCGGGCAGGTTTATTACAGGGTGGTCAGCTGCGCCGCGCTTTGGATTGCCTCCAAATTCATTGATGAGAAAGATCGAATACCATCTGTCTGTCGTGTCTAATATTATATTCCTAGCGGAATGTATTGCAACAGCGCACTGTTTTTTCGACTGGAAATCTGCATGCTTAAGGTGCTGGAATGGCGGGTCAATCACCCAACTCCATGGTGCTTTATTCAGCTCTTTTGCCCGGATGAAGGCAACAAAACCAAAGTAAGGGAGTTGGCAATGGATATATGTATGGCCAGGCTGCCTGAAAACAGGTGGATGGCGACACGGCCATCAATTCTGGCCCGCCATTGCCTGCTATACGCATGCAACAATTTGTTCAGCGACACCAGTTTAGTGGAAATGTATCGTAGCATGTCTCGCGATAAGCCTTAGCGCTGAGCAATAAACCAGGCGCCGATCTGCCATATCATCAGTGCGGTGCATGATAACCCCTGAGAAGACTATGAGCTTGATATTATTGATATGCTGTCAGCTTCTTTACCCGCTTAGCGCTTCTTCCACGTTTAGGCCTGTTGACATATAGAGATTTTATATCTAGTGAGCCTCATAGAGGCCCCTTGTTACGACCGCTACAGTTGGTCACTGTAGGATTGTAATTATATAGTGCAGAACAGGGGATAATGACAACGGATTTGTCATTACCGAAGCTTTTGCTTTGTGCCACAGTTGGTTGCCCTGACCTGCTCGTAACACCCCTTATCTGAGGTAACTTTCCTTATGTGATTTGAATGATGGCAGGATGAGTTATTAATCGTCTATTCACTTTTATGGCCTAATTTCAGTGATAGTGCTTAATGTGGCGGCTTTTGAGAAGGTCCCTTATAGAAAGTGTAGTTATGTCGAACGTCCCTTGTTGTCTAACGTTACTGATGGAGTTAGGCAGGTGGTGAGAACTTCTTTAAATAGGTTGAAATGCCTTTTGACTGCGATTCCCTCTGACGCAACAATGCATCCTTGATAGTCTTTAACATATTTCAATACATGAATATGCTCCTAGGCGACCTGATTGACGATATTCACGAGGTTAAGAGATGTAAACTAGCTGGTGATGGAGCTAACAGCCTGCAATATAAAAAAAGGTTTACTTCGACCTACCAGTCAGACCTCTCTACTGAAGTCCAAGCGTGGAATTAGTTAAACACGCTCGAACTCTCAATAGACAGCATTTGTAATAATATAGGAATGCTTAATGTGAAGAATGCAATAGGTATTACCCACTTCAGTTTAGACCCTCCCAAAAATTTTGTATGAACCATGCGTTGTTCTGACAAGACGCTTCTGCGTCTGGTTGACAGCATATATAGTGTGCGAACGACTGCTGGACTAACGTATCATACGCTCTAGACGATCAACAGACTATGCAGTGAACCAATAACTTCTCAAGGCTTTGGCTTGGCGCTTATCTTTTCTCCATTAGCCCCCACACAAAGGTGTATTTAGTAATGTTGTCGTCATTTGTGCTGTCTGAACGTGGCTACACCATATCAAACCCCACTGCATCAACCTATTAATGGAGCTTCAGTATGGCGCAAAGAAATCTGGACAGACCTAAGTCAACATGTTGATTATATCCGTTTAAGTCTTATCGGTCTCTTGTAGGTACTCCCAGATAACGTTCGGCTATGCACCTGAACTGATGGAGTTTATAACTTTGAAGGTTGTTAGCTTCTCTGATAGGACATCGCTAGACATGTTGTGCTTCTAGTTTATGCCCTTAAAACATTTGACTACTTAAGTAACCATTTTCTGAAATACAGGGTGGCCTGGCGCAGTAGTGATAGTCTAATAACAGAATTAGAGTGTGTGCAGGTTGTCAGCCTATCTGCCTTCGTCAAGCCGATTGAAACCTTTGCCAACGACGAGTCACATTTCATTTAGGAACGGTCTAGACGATACTTTGTACATCTTTCCTTTCCCATGGTCATTTCTTAGTTATTCTCCATCTTGAACAGTACACTTATTGTAAACTTGCTTAATCAAAACTGCTCCCAACGCGAAGAAGGCTCTATCGCCGATAGTTTTGCAAGTTCGCTAAAACATCTGTGTGTGATATCAGGGTTTGTAATGCATACCTCCAGTACCTTGAGATTGCCTTGGTGACTCGCTTCAGCTTTTCTCCCTGCGATGGAAAGATCCTACTGATATATTCTTTACGAGCAGATAAAGCCAACGGTTGCGGGGACTGGAGGACTGGCAACTAATACGCAACCTCTTGTCGTGGACCCGATCATCTTTTATATTGTACCAGACAGGGTTGCTTAATATGATAGGCAGCAAGTAATAACCATCCTAGCTAGCTGGACTGTAGGGTTTTCATATCTTTGGGCGAACTAAAGCGCAGCGACCGCAAGCGTTCTAGACAAGAGACTATAGCTTCCTCACGCCTTCAGACTTTGTGGATCAAATTGAGAGGACTAGGAGCAGCACATAACTACGAACGTGGACCGATGTCTTTTTATTTTATCTATTAAGTCATATTTCTTTTTACGCGGTAGCACTCTCTATGTTGAGCTTCCTCAGTCGTTTTCCGTCGCTGCTTTTAAAAGCAACCCTAGATAGTCAGAAGCCCCCTAGCTTGCTAGATTGAGACCTATGACTTCGACAATGACATGGATTCCACTTTTCAGCTGCGGCTCAGGGTCGGGTCTATTCTGCCCCCGATCTGATTAGCGCTATGTCAAAACGACCCATCTCAAGTGCACGCCCACATCATCGACGCGAGGGGGCGCTGCTTACATGTACGTCTCAGATTTCTGAGGTTGACCAGGAACAGAACCAAACCAATTACCGCGATGAACATTGCGAGTAGCGAGATGATCATGGTCTTGTTCATGGTGCTGATGTGAAGTGCGACAAAAGATAAACTCTTGCAGTCAGCGCTAGGAAGGCAGGCACGTTAGTTAGTGTTTTCTAACAGAAAGGCATGCTGTGAGGCGTTAGTATGAGCAGGTTTCAGTCTCAGTGGCTTTATGATGTTTCCATCTGAAAAGGTAGTCCAATTCTTAAAGCCTATAGCCACTGCCACCAGTATAACGTCCCATACCCCTACGCCAAACCAACAGACGCTCGTTGGCTGTGGGACATAACTAATGGCTGATGCTACCCTGTTACGGTGAGAAAAAGCTAAACATACCTAATCGCGACGATACCAGATAATGACAACGATAACATGTTAAAGCTACTGCGCGAGGCACCTTGAAAAAGAAGAAGAAAAAAAAAGAGAGAAGAAAAGCCCACATCTGGTTATGTTGATAGCCACGTTAATTAGCTTACACCCTCATTCTTGAGATACTATAGGAACTAACGATAAGTAAGCCTAACTATGAGACTACTCATGCTAGTTATAGTTATCATTCTTGAGTGCACCGGCTGCAATCTGATTGAATGCTTGCTATGGTCTCCTATTTTGATTCGTTCGCTGAATTTGCAGGGGTCCAGTTAATAACGCCCCCACTATAGGAATATCTTTAATGGCTTCAAGCCGAAAGTTGTACGGGCTGCGCTGCCGGAACACATGTTAAGTTAAAGTTCTCCGATGTTACTGCCACCGCAGTCAGCGCTTGTGGGCTTGTAACTACATAGTGCATAGGAGGGGGACATGTTATCACTGATGCCTGACTTTGCTTTGTGATGCGGTTGGTTGCCCTGACCCGCTTGTAACACACAGGTGTGAAATCAACTGACTATAGTGAGCATGATACTCAGACATTCCAGCGATGTTATCATTAGGAATTTATGGGAAGAGTCTGACGAAGACCGCGAGTTACTGACGGAAGAGCTGACGAAACGGATATAAGTCACGCAGCATGAGAAAGAAAAGAGCTGCGAGTAAGGTCTCATCGCGTCGTCCTGAATTTCTCAAGGACGAAACAGGAAGATGAAACAGTGGCCAATCCCAGAATCTAACGACAAGAGCGAGCCTCATTATGAATTGATTCACCGTGCTCTTTCGACGCGACACGATCGGTCCATGACCTTATAAGATCTATACTGATGGTTCCGGCAAAACACTCGAACAGAAATGGCGTGGTCTGAAGGTAGCATTCGCTATAATCTCAGTGTGAACGAGGTACAGCTTATACTTCTACCTGTCTGCATATGACCCTTTCGGCAATCACCGAAAATCGATGAATCTCTATCTGTAAGGGGCTGGCCCCTAGGCTTGTTCAACGTAGAGGTGCCGTCGATTGACTATTCTAAGCTGAAGAAGGAAGAAAGGACTTTACAGGGATAGGCGCCTCGGTGAAGCATACCGGGGCTAGGCGGTGTGCTACAGCA
>JANUHK010000540.1:0-10665 GCA_026319125.1 Colletotrichum noveboracense | reverse complement strand
AGTGTCTCAGACAAGCGAGTGTCTCACGAAATCTTACCTACAACACCTCAACATATTTCACCTTACCTCAACCACAACACAAAATGACACGTCCTAATAAAGAACCCGCTATACAGCTTGCTCTTCAGGCTATTAGAAAAGACCCTAAACTCAGTGCGCAAGCTGCAGGAAAGATCTACTCAGTTAATTATTAAACACTAAGTCGCTAATTAAAGGGAAAACTATTATAACGTAATGTTATGCCTAACTTGTGGAAATTGACTATGCTTAAAGAAGAGAAGCTAGTTAAGTATATTCTGGATCTAGATTCCTAATTATTTCCTCCCTAGATCAGTAGTGTAGAAAATATAGCTAATTAACTGCTTACTGACTGTAACGCGCTACTAGTTAGGAAGCGTTAGGCTTTAAACTTTATTAAGTGATAACTATAGCTCTAGATGCGCTTTTTTTGTAAATATAACTATAAGAGGGCCTAATATAAGTATCTAAATATAATAAATATATAGTTTTATCTTATAGCGAATATAATTGCGAAATATAGTATTATAGACTCTAATATCTATAACTTTAATAAGATTAGGTTTATAATAGGCTAGATTGCATTTATAATAGTTATAATAAGCGCTGAAAGGCGTTTAAATATAAAAATAATACAGCTTAGTAACTATAAATAGGTTCAAGTTATTTAGGCTATCAGTTTATTAGGCTATAGCGTTCTACTGTATATTATTATTATAGGGTAACATCACCTCTCCACTTAGTATATAGAAACAGGTCTCCCGCGCAACTAGGTTATTATAACGTCTGAAAACGGATGGACAATAAATAAAAGAGGCCTAAATTAGCTTTAACACTTTAATTAGTATATAAAACTATATATACGTAGTAGTTATTACTTCCTTATTATTAACAGGCATAAAAGTTACTATGCTGCTAACTTTAAGATATATTGCAAGGAAAATAATATTATTACCCTCTATATGCTAGCTTATTCCTCTTATTTACTTCAGCCTTTAGATATTAGGTGTTTTAAGCCCTTAAAGAAGGTATATAGTTAATAAATTAAGGATAAGATACACTAGGGTAATACCTATATTATAAAGGAAGACTTCTTCCCTGTATTTCGTAACACCTTCACATAAGCCCTCACAGTTAAAAACATCCAGGGAGGTTACAGAGGGGCTAGGCTTATCCCTCTAAGTGCGGAAAGTGTACTTTTGAAGCTTAATATGAAGCTACACACACTAACACCTCTAAGATCCCTCCTAACAACACCCCCTGCTTAGACTTCTCAGACGCTAAATAACCTAATAGAGGCAACTTCTCAATCAACACTTATTAAGGATCAGATCTCACGTCATCAGAATAGCTCACTAACACCTATTTATAACGCTGTTAACTAATTTGAGAAAGCAACAGTAGGGGTTATACATCAGATTGCGTTATTACGATCAGAGAACAGAATGCTTTAGGAGGAAAACAACCTATTTAGCTGACAGCAGAGAGCTAAGAAAACTCATCTCAGACAAGGAGGGAGTCTCACTATAGCTGAGGCAGAGGATATCTAATCACAGAGGGAGGCAACAACTCAGATCGAGGAGGAAACGCGTCAGAATAGTAGTCATCAGCCAAGGACTAAGACGGGCCAACAGCGATATGGCGTCTGTGGGAACACTGGTTATAATGCGCGAACATGTCAATTTGTTGAAGAAACGTCTAATGAAGAGCTTTCTGAGTAGTTTTAATTATTTAAATTATGTTGATGCTGTGGTTTTCTTACTGTTATGTTGTATATGCGGTTTCGTGAGACACTCGCTTGTCTGAGACACTCGCTTATTAACTATGTTATTTCTTTTTATAATAATACTTACTATTTATAAAAACGCCTATAGGCCTCTTATTTTGAAATTAAAGCTATTTAAAATTTTAAACCCCTTTATTTATTTAATAGTAAACTAGTCTTAATAGATATTTCTAAAGGCTATAGATAGTTACTTATCTTAGGTTTATAAACTCCTTCCTAAATATATTACATCTGCTTAAAGTAGCAACTCACAACCTCTCAAGTTGGGATAGAACCTAACCTATGCTGTTTCCTAACCTTAGCACCATAGCTCTCTGACCTCTTAAAGCAACATATCCCTCTCAAGACAACTAACTTCACTTTGCCAACTCTTTTAAAAAGACCCTAGGAGCTTCACATTGCCATACCCAACTAAGGTCAACTCAGAAAAGAGATTCTTCACTCACCTAAACAGCAGCAGTTCTTTCCGTCTCATCTTCCTGAGCACCTTCGACGTCGCAATGCCGGCCCCTGATTACTAACGGCAATACTTTCGGTCAAGTAGCGACGATGGAGGATTCTCAACTCACATTCGACATTCCTCACGTGCTAGAAGAACGCTTAGCTCAAATGAAGCGAGAAGAAGTTGCGATGATCAGAGACCGGGTGAAGCAGATCAAGAACGAATTCATGGCACCGATGCCTCGCCAAGACATCGAAGCTCTTCTCGCTGACCGTCGGCTTTCTCGCACATTGGAAGCCAAGATCACTTGCACTGTCGCTCGCCAGATATGCCATCGTCATCAGCATCTTCGGGCAATCATCTGTGAACATCTCGTCCTGAAGGGCCAAACTCTTCCGGTGGCTGATATCGACGACCTTTTTTTCGATGCCCAAGAAAGAACGAAAAAGATGACTGCTTACTATAACCAGAACATTTCCAGAGAGATTGGTATTCTCTTCTTTCACATGAGCCACCACCTTCTCCTCACGAAGTCTCTCGGCCTGCACCCACTCCTTGACCTCGATACCGCTGAAAATTTCTTGAGGGATATGCATGAAACCGAGAGAAAAATCGGAAATCGATGGAATCAAGTTGCCGCCCAGCTCAGGGAAGCCTTGGACAGGCAAGTAGTGGATGAGGTCGGAGAAGACATCATCTGCAATGAGCGGTTGGTCAAGCGCAACACCGATATGATCGCATCAAAGCTCGCCGACAACTATTGGAAAACATTGGAACATGCAGAGAAGCAGGTCTTGAAATTGTGTGCGACCAAAACCGGAGTAACATTCATGGATATACTCGACGCCCACACCAAGGCATTCAAAGACCGCGACAGAGACGCATTCCAAGTTTTCAAGCGCATCGGAAAAGAGCACCGCGAGACTGTCATCATGTTCAAGCACGCATCGGATAATGCCGAGTCACACAACGTCAAACTGGTCAACGAGCCCAGTGAGGATGATGTCACGGTCAACCATCAACCTTCAACTCACAATCCCAAGATTGTCAACACTCTGATTGACCGACTCTCTGATATTAGAAAGGAACAAGGCCTCGAAGCCTTGGCGATGAGATGCGCCAAGTCTACTGCGATAGGTATACTTGTCGCGTGGGGGGTTGATTCCATCTATATGGAAGAAAACCATCTGGCGGCAAGCCTGGAGAAGATTCGGCTCCTTCATCAGATTGGACACCAGCGGATAATTCAGCATTGCATGGAAAGGGTCCAGGTGTTCTCCGAGGAGAGGAGTCGAGGCGGTCAGCCAGTCACCTGTTCCCAGCTCATGCAATATACCATGGAAGTCTGTAGGGACATGGAGAGGGAGACCGCACAAGATGAGGGTGGAATTCATTCTGACATTATATCGGAAGGACTGGGTTGGACCAAAGCTACGAAGAATCAAGACCAGGGTGACAGACTTTAACAGGGATCTGAGCGGAACAGTGGCGACGGAACGAGAAGAGTGCCAGGAAACGGCATGTGGATCAGCATTTGCAGACTCTTGGCCATAATCGATGAGTCTGTAGACACGCGAGTCTTGAGTTAAGCATTGGAAATGCAAAGAACCACCTCTAACCAGCCATATGGCGGTTTCTAGGATGAAGCAAACTTTCACGATCAATATGGAACAGCTGTATTGCGATGAGTCATATACTAGGATATCTTCGCGACTGCGACGTGTTCGTGATCATTGAGGATCGGGCATTCACACATTGAGTAGCGCGTCAACGACTCCATCATATAGGGAGTTGGGGGACTGCATATTGACTTACTTTTCGTCCAGGCATGTCTTTGCAAGAACCTGAACCAGGCGATAGCGGGCCACTTTTTCTCTTTCATCGACCGAGATCAGTCTGCAGGCGATGATACCAATTAGGTTCCCCTTTCAAAGCCGGTCGGGACAGGGGTTGGTGCCTGCACAAATCAAAGTGCCGCCAGATGCCAAGATATATAGCTAAATACTGTATTTTCGGAGGCGCTGTCGAGGATCCAAGGGCTTCCTACCGTCTAGAAGCTAGGAAAAGGGAGAACAGGCATTCGTTGGAACCCGTGGTGCGGGCTGAAGAGATTATAGGGCACAATCGGGTCCCGGGATATTGCAAATACTTGATCGTTTGCGGGAAGCGAGATCGTGGAACGGTAGAAAGACGCATAACCAGATGGATCCCTTTGAAGAACAGTGAAGTGGTATTAAACAGGTGGATTGAAGAAATGTTATGTACAATATGCGTTGAAATGCCGCTCCAAGTAAAACAAGGTAAACCTCTTCCTCCGATCAAACCATATCATGATAATAGTGAGTGAACAAGCATAGCCCTACAAAGGCGGGGCATTAGGATCCATCATACACTGATCGACTCTCATCAGTTGTTTCCCAGTTGCCTTCGCCTTCTGAATGAATGTCCTCAAGTAGGAGACGGTGCTGGGGTACAGGTAGTGCATGACAACCAGGGAGCCGCCCTTGTCCAGGTCACGCTGGAAAGAGTCCAGTTGCTTCTCGGGAGTGTCCGACTGAGCATAGAGCCAATCCTCGACGTCAATGTTCCAGTTGACGATGTAAGGGTTGTCGTCCTTAGTGGATCGGACGAGTTGCTGACGCATGCGAGCACCCTCGTTACCGAAGGGAGGTCGGAAATACTTCGTAGTGATACCGAACATGTCTTGAACAGCCTTAATGTCCTGGTCGTACTCCCAAGATATCGCGTCATTGTTAGGGAGGCCCTCCATACGAGGGTGCGTGTAGCTGTGAAGGGCGATCTGGTGGCCCTGGCTCATCATGTCCCTGTAGATGGCACTCAAATTGGTGCTGGAGTCCCGCAGAGGTGCACCGACCGTGAAGAAGGTTACTTTAATGTTCTCCGACTTGATGACCTCCATGACCTCCTGGGCGAACTTCGGGTCGCCATCATCAATAGCAAAGGCGATCGAGTTGGGACGCTTGCACGCAAAGATGAGATTCCCAGACGGCAGCTTCTCTGGGATCAGAACCTTGGCTGGGACGGACGGGACGATCTCAACCTTTGTCAAGGTGACAGCTTCGTTGGTATAGAAACCCTTGAAAGCGATACCTATCGCACGCTTCCGCTGGATGTTGAAGTGCGAGATGGGAATGTAGATATCGTTGCCAGTTGCGTAACGTGCAGCCTCAAGAGAATCCCATGTCTCAGGGAAGGGCGAGGCAGTCTCGTCGCAAGCTTGGTTGTGCTGTTGCATAGCAATCGAGAACTTATTGCTTCCAGAGTAGGCCACATGGAGATAAGAACCGTCATAGCCGGTCATATCGGCACACTTATCGGAGAGCTGCGTGTAGAAGGAGAAGTCGGCATCTGGCGCCTTGATGGTGACCCTGTTCGTGCCCCAAGTGAGAGCAGTATCGACGTCACCTCCATGCCAGTAGCCAAGAGAGTTGGAGTCCTTCTTTGAGAAATTATCAACAATCTTGACCGAGCCAGTACTGCTCGGGGCAGGGACGGTTGAGACAGCAGCAGTGTCGGTTGGTTGAGTCGCGACAATATACTCAGATGGTGTGTTGCCGCAGTAGAAAGCCATCGGGCCGAAAGTCACATCCGAGGACAACGAACCAAAGAGAATCGTTGTCATCTTTGATAGGTCGGCACCCGAGAACTTGGAAAAGGGGATGCTGTAGAGCTTCTCTTGGCCGTTGAATGTCCACCCGAGTTCCTTTGATGTCTTGGTAGCGAAGGCAGAATCCTCCCCGCACGTTGGCGACGAGGCCAGCTGGATGGATAAGGTCGTGCCGGCCTTGGCCTTGATGCGCAAGGAAATACCGCCGTATCCCTTCACCTGTGTGTTGGTGCAGGCAACCTTGCTGTAGAAGTAGGAATCCCCACCGTTGGGCTTCAGCGTGACCCGATTTCCCGAGACAGTGATCTCTTTCATCGTGCTATCGTCACTACTGGGCTGTAACATGGCGTTGTAGTAAAGAAATGTCAGTCGCGATTGCGAGGCCCAGTCGTCAATCAAGAGATTACTGCAGCTCGAGGATACCGGCGAAGATTGGGCGGCAACGGAACTAGATACAGTCGAAGAGCGAATGCTCGATGACCCGGACGCGGTGGGGACAGTAGAGACTGAGACGGAAGTTAGAGACATCGATCTCGAAGGAGCTGCGCGCGAGGTTGACGAAGAAGCGTTCGATGTACGAGAGC
Source organism: Colletotrichum noveboracense (assembly GCA_026319125.1). NCBI lineage: Eukaryota > Fungi > Ascomycota > Sordariomycetes > Glomerellales > Glomerellaceae > Colletotrichum > Colletotrichum noveboracense. The sequence goes on along the minus strand of JANUHK010000540.1, from coordinate 4,207 downwards.
TTGAAGGAGATTTGGTTTGGCGGGATGAGGAAGCAGACGTACGAGATGATGGGCCCGTTTGGACAACTGACATGGTCGTGGAGCTTGGCGATCGTACCGAGGTGGCGAAGGATGAGGTTGTGCCAGAGGAAGCGCGAGCAGTGGGTGACGCCGCGCTTGTTGAAGACGAAACCGCAACAGAGCGAGAAGTCGACACAGAACCAACAGTGGTGGTAGTGGCTGGGGCAGTCGAAATGGAGGGATTCGACCCGCCGCTGCAGGTGAACTGGAGATTGCTGAATTGATAATTGTCAAACTTGGAATAGGTTGACCAGACGAAGGCTGAGACTGCGTCCAAGTTGGCGTTTGTGAAGGATGATAGCGCGATAGAGATGTTTTGGGTCGAGCCAGTCAACCCGTTGATCTGGACCCATTGGCTGTTGTAGTTGTCATCTGCACAAGATGCCTTGGTTTGTATCTCCAGCATCATGGAGGCATCTTTAGGTCCCTTGACCGTCAAAGAGAGGGCATTATAGCCTTGGGTGGCCGCCTTGACGCAGCCGAGAGTCTCGTAGTAGTAAGAGGAACTGTCTGTCTTTGGAGTGAACGAAAGGATGCCCTTGCTGATGGCGACCTTTGACATGGAAGTGTCTTCGCTGGTCCACGCATCGAGGTTGTTGCTACCGGAAACGGTAGATCGTGAGAAGTTATCGATAACAAGATTGGAGCATGCCCCCTGGGCAGCTCCGGCTAGGCCCAGAAGGCGTAGCAGGGTAGAAAACATTTTGATGATGTACAGCCAAGTTGGGATGTCTAGTGAGAAAGAAAGGCACTCCTCGGGCGAGGAGTAGAAAGAAAGACTAGGGGTCAAAGCCGATGATGATGTTGGGAGTGATGGAGAATTTCCTAGTAACAGGGAGGAGACGAGATGGTTTATATATCTATATATTGTGTCTTGATGCTGATATCTTACTGGCCTGCTTTAGTGGCAGAGCCGGATTCTTCGCAGGGCCTTCACCTCTGGTGTAGCATCGGACACTTGTCCAGCTACCTGACAGGTAAGCAGTTGGTAGATGGCTCAGACCCAGTGCCATGCCATACTAACTCAGGTGTAGAGGAGGAGCATTATGGGTCCTTGGCGTTGGACAAAGCATGGAGGCCAGCTTAGACTGCTACGTAGGATTCGCGAGAACGCTAAAGACCGCCTCACGACCTGGACGTTGAGCGTTGTCCCCCCCGATGAAGAAGCGTTGTGGAGACGAACGTCCTGCCAAGCGAACAAGAAATCCCACATGGCTAATTGACGAAGAAGGGCGTTGTGGCTTGATGGCCCGAATACTTGGTAGTGGCTTCGAGACAAACAGTTACCGCCATGTGGTCAGAGAGATACACAAAGGGCCATCGAGTATGTGTTGGAGGGTAAAAAAACCGGACCTTCATCTTTGTCTGTCAGGAGGAGGAGGTTAGGTTCGCGGTTTTAGGGGTCTGTAGAAGTTGAGAAAATGTCGGCTTAGGAAAGGCGTGGAAAGACAAACAATGAAAGAAGAGCGGGCCAAGTCGTTGAACATTTCATCCAACGCAACTCGAAACAAGACAACACGAGGTGTGGCAAAAGGAGATGAGGTTTTGGTGCACCGTCCTATTGGGCTAGCCATATCCGGTCCATGCTGAACAAGCAAGACAAGACCGCCACCATCAGGGGAGCGCCGCCAACGCTTTCTTGAACGCGTGCTTCAACTTGTCTGCTGCAACTATCCAAGAGCTTCGGGTGATACCCCTTTTGGCTGGCCTGACAAGTGAAGCCATTTTCATCATGAAGGTCGAGGTGACACACAAACTTTTCTGATGCCCCCTTTGTCGCTCACTAGAGGAATATGAAACAAGTGAAGATGTGCATTCTAGCGTCGTAGCTTTCCTCAGCTAAGCCAAGTGCCTGGATCGGTTGCAAAAATAAACATGGAATTAGCCACGTCCCCCACACTTGACGGGTCAGTGCAAAGCTGCGGTAAACCTGGGAAACGAATTTAGCCGTCGAAGGCCATCTTCTTTCTCCTGGCATCCCGGCCTAGCTGTGTCCATGAATCTCAGCGCGAGTTACGACACAAAGAGCGAAACCAGCCCTCGCTTCACACGGCTTTTGATGAGAAATAGACGGGGGCCGCCTGGGATGTCGCGCCACAGTTTCTCATCCCCAGGTACAACATCATCTCCAGAGACCCTGTCAGCTTGATAGGCTTGATGATGGAAGATGCGTCAATGAGTTCGCAACATGCTATCGTTCCCTCCGTTGTGCGCCAGTGGTCAGTCACTTCCTGGGCTGCTGGCCGACTGCGCCCTATCAGTCTGCTCGCTATACTCCGCAGGCAGTCCTATCTTTATGGGGGCCATGGGCTGGTTGTCAGTAACATTCGGCGTGTGTTAGTGCCCAGGCAGATTTGGCCTGTAGCAGCAAACGTACGAATGGCGGATGCCATCAACGCCGTAGCGCGAGTCCATCCTGGCGGCATGGACGGGTGACTGGAGTCCTGATCACTCTATGGCTTCCAGTGTCCGCCGCGGCTCGTTCATAGCAGAACGCAAGTACTATGAGGCCAGAGGCCATTGACCAGACAACGTGACATTGGAGGAAGTGACTCACTCACATGAATACTTGGAAGGTCGCACCGGGCCCGTAGCTGTTCGTAACGCATCGCTTGGTGGATGTTGTGTTGGCAAAGACCTTCCATGGTTGCCAAGCGATGGTACATCGACATTCGATGCTCGTTCAAAACTCTAGGTTGAGCGACCTGAATCGTGCAGACGGATCAGGAGAGTTGCGGCAGAGGAGGACGAGAGTCCTGGCGGCGGCAACGCGAAAAAAAAGTGACGGGAGAGCTATGGGTGGCTGCAGGAAGGATGGGCTGTGAAGTATGATGGAGTTTGAACTATTGATGGGCTAGACTGAATGTTGTCGAGGTATCCACGATGTGAGCAGTGTCGACGCCAAGTTGTGGTTTGGCCCAGGGATCCAACGTGTTCGTTGTCTGTTCAACCGGATGGTTCCCGTAAGTGTGACGGGAGGGCGCTGTCGACCGTCGACTGCCGCCTTGGTCTCAAAGCACGAGCGGCAATGCGATGTGGTAAAGAGATAGCTGCTTGATGGCGAAAAGTGGTACAGTCTGTCGCACTAATAGCGTCCGCCCCCCCTTTTTACTAAAATTATGCATGCATAATCCCTATATATATATGAAAATTTATTTAATACTATATAAATATTTATAGTATAGTAATTAACTTATTTTAATAGCTTTAATTAATTAATTCCTATTAAATTTTACGATCTAAAAGTATTATAATACTTCTTAAGCGTTACTATATACCTTAGTAAGTAGATAATAACTTATCTAAGTATTATTTACTACTTATTACTAATGGTATATAGAAATAATAATATATATAATAACTAATATAAAATATTACTAAAGATCCTCTTTAATATTTTATTTTACTATTAATTAAGATTATTATACTTATTAAAAAAGCTTATTAAGCTATTATTACTAAAGAAACTATTAAAAAAGCTATTGTTAAAGTTATTATTATTAAAATTAGTCTTAAGATTAATAATTTAGTAGCTTTTAAATCTATATTATAAAGAAAGTATATATATATAGCCTTTCTAGTATTATAAAAAGCTCTGAAAATATTTTCTTATTATAAAGTAATAATAATATAGAAGAAATAAAAAAATTAATCTATTATAGAAAATCTAGCTTTAAAATATTTTATTTTTATTAATATTATTATTGTAACTAAATTTAATTTTAGTTAACTTAACCTCTTATTAAATTATTTAATTTACAGATAGTCTATTTTTAGCTTTTTACTATAGTATTAATAATATATTTATATTATTTTCTAATATATTTAAAGAAAAAGAAAGTATAAATAATATTAAACTAATTCTATTATAAATCTAAGTTATTTATAACTTAATACTTAAAAATAATAGTTTATTTATTTTTAATATAACTATTAAAAATATTATATATAGTAAATCTAGCTTTACTAATATATTAAATATAAATAATAGAAACTAAAAAGTAAATGTTAACATATAACATTCTTTTATAATAATAATAATAATAATATAAGAATAATAATAACGCTTAACTTACTTTAATATTCTATATAAAATAAACTAATAACATTTAAGGTATAAAACCTTATATAAAAATACTCTATTTAT